>BPLR01015167.1:0-18673 GCA_021605095.1 Caerostris extrusa
GTTCTGCTGTGGCATGGTTAGATCTATGACATTGTGGTGCAAAACCAACACAAAATTAAATATCTCAAAACTGAGTGTTTTCCAAAATTAATGTTCTGGGAATTGTGTTATATTTTCATATGTTAATATAATTAACGGTTGTTACCAAAACTCATATGTGCTAATAAGATATTAAAGTTGTTGACTCGATCCACTGCTGCCCATGGAACTAACATTCTGGGAAAATAACGCCTGGGGTAGCTCTTTGTGCACCAAATAATGTTTGTTATAAACCATAATGGTTTCAAATGGAATATTGGGAAGAGAAAATGTCACTATTTAAAATCAAACATAAATTATTAATAATTAAAATATCAATGTTTTTTTCTTTGTTTGTCTGCATTTTCATGAGGGTGCAATGAACATCATAAAAATTATTTATTTTTTGTATTTCCATATACTGTAAACATATGTTATAAGAAACAATATCCCAATAATCAATAAATTATTTGAATAAAATATTTAAAGAATATATATTCAAGTTCTTTTATCATGACAAAAAAAATTTTGCAAATAAACCACATCAGGAGTAGAAATGTGTCAGCTCTATTATAGGACAAAGAGGAAAAAAATTACGAATTTGTAATAGCTAGTATTGTAACCCGAAGAAACTGGAGGAACATTGGCGAAATAATCCGGTTTTCCAGATTGGCGAATTTCTCATATACAGTATTCAAGATTTCAACCGAAATTCTTTTTATCCATTGTTTTGAAATTATAAAACTGGAGTCACTTAAAGCCACTGTAACCTGTAAACTAATTATCAGAATATCATGATATTTTGACACGTATCGTTTGAGGATGCTACTATCCAAATCATATGGGTCTGTCAACAATGTTGCCATATATGTGCCAGACAGGAGACTTATGGAGTGATGTTATTTAATGTGTGCTGTGCAAAAACATGTGTTGCATATTTCGATAACTGTTTTCAAAAAATGTGCATAGAATTGCTTTTATTTTTTCATTTCCTGTAGGTGCAATCGGATGACACACTTTTCCGGCTTTAAAACATAATCTGCTTCGCGAAAAACATCAGCTTCGGTTTATTTTGTGTGTGCATGTTTGCTTTAAGTTTTCCCTTTTCATGTACAGGTCAAGCAACCGTGCGGCGCAGCCTACTGCCTGGACAGATGTCAGGAACAGCGGTCAACTCCAGCGGAGTCTAACGGGAACTCTAACCATGCTGACAAGTTGGAACCGGATTCGCTGCCATTTCCGCTAGTTCTGAAACCACACACATGCCGCTTTGGGAAAATCTACCATGCTGGTCCACTATGGTGTGAGCGCTCGGTTCAGACTTCTTCACAAATGAAGGCAAAATGGGTCAACGCGTCTAGCCTGGATTGTACTCTATCGTCTCCCGACGAACCAGAGTGTAATCCAGCGTCTTCAGTGTGTACTCAAGCTATATTATTTATCGTGCCCTACTATTTAAATTATATTTTTGGCAGTTGACTTCCCCTTTATCTCCTCTGTAAGAGTGACGGAAGCAGATTTTGTCACATCCATTGAACTTGAACACACAAATTGACAGTTGTATCCTTTTCTCATTAAAATTGCAATTAAGAACGCAAAAGGATTGTGCAGTTCTTTATTTTATGTCTTAAAACATGCATTTAAATGATTTTTTTTTTAAAAAATAGTATCAAGGGTTTCAAAATTTGCAACCATTCCCATATTTAGAGTACATTTCAAATTCTGGCACCCTCTCAAGCTATGCATAGAAAACTGTGACACGAGTATTCTTTTTAAGATACTTTTCAAATTATAGTTCGATCAATAAAATTAAATTATGATGGATGAAGATCGAGTGGTGTATTTAGTTTTTCATTCAAATAAATAAACACAACAAACAATGACGTTTAACACAACTTGAAAAACTTAATAGAAATTAGATTTTGGAGATGAGATTGTGTGACGCATTATAAGTACAGAGGTACAATTGGTTTCCAGTTTGCTAATGTTCATACATCAGTTAATAAGTCACAGTTAAAGGTCATTACGATGGCGCCCTCTACCCGTCAGTATTTTTACTTTTAGTTTGGATTTAACTCTAAAAGCGTGATTTTTAGTTTTTTAAACTATTAATTAATTTTTTATTTTTAGTTTGATTTAACTCTAAAAGTGTTTTAGTTTTTTTAAACTATTAATTAATTTTTTACTTTTTAGTTTGATTAACTCTAAAAGCGTGATTTTTAGTTTTTTAAACTACACTAATTTTTTACTTTTTAGTTTGATTAACTCTTAAAAAGCGTGATTTTTAGTTTTTTAAACTTTTAATTTATTTTTTACTTTTAGTTTGATTAACTCTTAAAAAGCGTGTTCTTTAGTTTTTTTAAACTTTTAATTAATTTTTTTACTTTTTAGTTTGATTAACTCTTAAAGCGTGTTTTTTTAGTTTTTTAAACTATTAATTAATTTTTACTTTTTAGTTTGATTAACTCTAAAAGCGTGATTTTTAGTTTTTTTAAACTATTAATTTTTCTTTACTTTTAGTTTGATTTAACTCTAAAAGCGTGTTTTTAGTTTTTTAAACTATTAATTAATTTTTACTTTTTAGTTTGATTAACTCTAAGCGTGTTTTTTAGTTTTTAAACTTTTAATTAATTTTTACTTTTTAGTTTGATTAACTCTAAAAGCGTGTTTTTAGTTTTTAAACTATTAATTATTTTTTTACTTTTTAGTTTGATTAACTCTAAAAGCGTGATTTTTTTAGTTTTTTTTAAACTATTAATTTATTTTTACTTTTAGTTTGATTAACTCTAAAAGCGTGTTTTTTTTAGTTTTTTAAACTATTAATTTATTTTTTTTTTTTTAGTTTGATTAACTCTAAAAAGCGTATTTTTTTAGTTTTTTTAAACTTTTAATTAATTTTTACTTTTTAGTTTGATTAACTCTAAAAGCGTGATTTTTAGTTTTTAAACTATTAATTAATTTTTTTCTTTTTTTAGTTTGATTAACTCTAAAGCGTGATTTTTTTAGTTTTTAAACTATTAATTAATTTTTTACTTTTTAGTTTGATTAACTCTAAAAGCGTGTTTTTTAGTTTTTTAAACTTTTAATTAATTTTTACTTTTTAGTTTGATTAACTCTTAAAGCGTGTTTTTTAGTTTTTTTTTTTTAAACTATTAATTAATTTTTACTTTTAGTTTGATTAACTCTAAAAGCGTGATTTTTTAGTTTTTTTAAACTTTTAATTAATTTTTACTTTTTAGTTTGATTAACTCTAAAAAGCGTGATTTTTTAGTTTTTTTAAACTATTAATTAATTTTTTACTTTTAGTTTGATTAACTCTAAAAGCGTGATTTTTAGTTTTTTTTAAACTATTAATTAATTTTTTACTTTTTAGTTTGATTAACTCTAAAAGCGTGTTTTTAGTTTTTTTAAACTTTTAATTTATTTTTTACTTTTTAGTTTGATTAACTCTAAAAGCGCATTTTTTTAATTTTTAAACTATTCATTTATTTTTTGCTTTTTAGTTTGATTAACTCTAAAAGCATGTTTTTTATAATTGTGAGTAAAACAAAGGCTAAATGCGAATATGCCGAGCCAGCCAGGGATTGGAACAGGGAATCTCCGAAATTAAAATAAAATCTCTAATCCTGGCGATCTTAATCATGATGAGATAATCAAACTATTTTAGTGTCGTTGGTCCTTGCTAAGTCTACAACGTTTAAATTAAATCTGATCGTTTAAAAAGTAGGGCAAAATCGAGCCCAAAGAGTCAGTTACAAACAAACAAACAAACATTCCGTGGTGAAACTAATATAATAGCGTATTAAAAAGAATCAACTGTTTTCTTTTCTGAAAGATGCCTGTAAATGTTTCTTTGCAGCTTAAATAGTGTATAGGAGAAGAAACAGATCTCCAGGGGAAAAGTCAGCTACATACATACAAACAAACATACAAACGTATAAAAATAAAAGCGTATTAAAAAGGCTCTTCTTTTGTCGAATGGATGCAATGAACCCGTATAGGAAAAACAATTTTAAAGGAAATTTTTTTTTTTATTTGAAGACTTTTGTAAAGAGAACAGGGTTGAAATCTAGAATACTTTACCCCTGAGAAAATCTTGCCAACCTGAATATTTCGTCTATGTTCCGTCAATTTCTTTAGGGATTACAATACTGTAATTAGAAGAATTCGTAACTTTTTTTCCCGAACAATATAATGAATATTTATTTCTACTTCGATTGATATTTGCAAAATTTTTGTTTGTAATAAATAAGAACAGAAATATATATTCTTTTAAATAATTATTCCGATAAATTATTGATTATGAGATTGTTATGCAGAATATAAATTTTTATGAAGTTGCCACTCTTGAAAATACGAAACAAACAACAAACAAATTTTTATTTTATTAATAACTTATATTTCATGTTCAAATAATTATTTTTTTAATGCTGTTGACGTTATTTAAATTTGGGCGAAAAAAATTGCTTTTTATTTTTAGAACGTTAGTTTATGGGAACGAACGCATTAAATACGAACGCATTAAATATTTCTGCTTTTTTGTGGTGGTTCTTTTAATGCTGTTGACATAGTTAAAGTAATGTGTTAACCGTCATTTGAATTCACGCGGAAAATGTAACTTTTTAGTTTTAGAACGTTAGTTCATGGAAGAAAAATGTCGATAGAACTAAATTAATTTTTTCGGTGGTTTTGTAATGTTCTTGTTTTTTTTTCTTTCATTTGATATGTCAATGAAAGGACGGGTTTTAATGAGACAATAGAAAGAAAATTTTCGTCTTCTACAAAGGATACATCAGAATAAAATGTAAGTTAATCTCTGGTTTTTTTTTTTTATAAATATTGTTTTATCATTTGAATTCGTCGTTGTAAACAACATGAAATATTTTTTTAAATAATAGGAAAAAAAAAAATTTTTTTTTGGCGTATTAGTAAATAACTTTGGTGTTAACTATTATTATTGCTGCTAAAACGATAAACTTTTTGTGAGTTAGCAAAAAAAAAATTCCACATAATAATTTGGCGTTAAACCGATAAAATTTGGCGCACAAGCTATTTAGGAATAAAATTTTGACATATTAGTGACATATTTTGGCTTTAAAGCGATAGTATTTGGCGTAAAAGCAAATAATTAAAATTCTGCCATAGTAGTGTTAAAATTTTGACGATAAAGCGATATAATTTGACGCAAAGGTAATTTAGGCATAAATATTTGAGCATAATAGTGCTAAATTTTGGCGTTAAAGCGTTAATAGTTGGCGAAAAAGCCTTTTAAGAATAAAATTTCTCTTAGTGTTACAATTTGGCGATAAAGCAATAATTTTTGGCGTAAAAGCATTTAAAAATACAATTTAACTTTGTGAACGAATTTGGCGATAAAGCGATAAATTTTGGCTTAAAAGTTAAAATTTATACATACTTCAAATGGTTTCTTGTCGATGGCCCAGACAATGGTATTGTGGATGACATAATAAATGTAACCATAATTCAAATGAATATAGTGCTTCGCAGAAAGATAAAGCAGACCGGGACCTACAGTTTAAAATGGATTCCGAATCTCTACAAACATCCCTAGAGCCGCTGGGACTCAAACCCGAAACCTAAGATACTTAGAATCCCATGGAATAAAACTTAAATATTATTGGACTTGGCTGATTTTTTTAGAGTAAAATTTTGACGATTTGATTCAAATGGACTCGCCGATATTCGACCGGTATCCATATTATATCCCTTTTATTTAAGTTGAATAAATAAATGAATTATGAAGGAGTTCAATCGAAAATTCATGAATGAATTAAATAGTAAAATAGATAATCATTAAATGAGTGAATTATATAACTAACATTTAATGATCTTTTATACAATCAGCTTATCTAAACAAAGTTTTCCTCTTCCATTTACTTTTTAAGTTCATAAAATTGTATGTCAAAATGCTTTTTATTTACAACTCCGCGCTTACGTGTTATATTTTTGTGGTTCACGTAGGATGTTAAGATTTTCACAAAAAAAAAAAAAAGAAAAGATAGCATTCATTGAAAAGATTGCTTTTAAAATTTCGATTTTCTGCATAGAATGTGTTCAAAACCCTTTCTTGAATCTGTAAGAATGCACTTGAGTGCATCCATTTCAAAGATGAGATGAGAAAGAAGAGGCAGCAGCTCTTTACTCCTTTCCAATTTTAGCTCTCCTGCGCTGGCTCGCGGCCAGACCCCAAATACACGGGCACGCGCTGCCAACTCGTGGCCACCGGAAGGCCCGACTCGAAGTCGCTTCTGCACCCCTGGAGAGGACTGCGGCCCTTTCTATACACTCGAATCGTTTTCCTTTTTGTTATTGTTATTGCTATCGTTTGACACAGTGCTCAGGCTATCTGGAGGAGGTCTGAGGTTCAAATCCGCTAGAGCCTTTGCTGAAGTCATGCTTTCAGAAACGTGGAGATTCGTGATAATCTGTGTAAACTATCTCGCCGCATCCATAGCTTTCCGATTTTCTTCCAAACGACACGCACATGCGGGGCAGGTACACTTAAAAATTCCTCCCCTCGACACCCATCAGTGGGCTGTCCGGGGTGTACATGAGGCCCACCGTTGACCCTCGGCCCTTTCTAACTAAAAACACAGCCCTAGGTACAGGGTTGAGGTGTGGAGTAAAGGATTAGGAAGAGCCAGTTCGGTGAGAGTCACAATCGGATTAACGTTACAAAAATATCCTCTGCAAGGAATTAAACATCCACGGGACGTGTTGTTGTTCCCTAATTTTGAAAAAAATAAGATAGGTAACCCTAAGAGTCCTGCCTCTTCGGCTGTTATCGTGGACGGGAGGAGCCTCGATCTTCCGCCTTCCTAATTCTTAGGGGGCTACATGCGGGCTGAAAAGAAAAAGAAAAGATGTTAGCATTAGACTATTTGTCATTGGAACGGTGATATGGGTAACACTTTCAGCGTTGTCCAAAGTGCGCTAGGAAAGGAGAGCGGCCTCCATGCCCCCTAGTCTGTCATAGTTTTGTTACTTCATTTTCTTCCTTCATGAACCCAAGCAAAGAACTTTCTGGCCTATAGATGTATTTTTCCCCTCCCACTCCTGGTTTTGTTTCACTTGAAGAATGAAACTGACTCGGCTGGAGAACCTAACTCTTAATCGCAAAAGCTCGATCTTTTCCATAGAAAATTCATCATCCCAAAAATGAATTTGATGTTCCAGTTTTGTACATTCGATTGAAAACCACGCTTAATGAATAATTGATATGATGGAATCCATTGCAAGTGGCAGTTTTTTTTATGAATAATAGTAATACTGTGCAGGGATGTTTCTGATCAATTTGGATTGGATATGGCCACTGACCTATTTGAATTTCTGATCCTCCTATGGAGTGAAAGTGTCCATCCTACTTTGATAAATGTTTTGAAAACACGTGACCAAAATGTTTAAATGATACGGCAACACATATTTTCAACTCATTACATCAACGGGTTTTTTTTTTTCTTTCATAACAAAAATGATTGCATTACATTTTGAAAAGAAATGCCTGTTTCCTTTGAAGAAGGACGCTCCACGAAAAACACCTTATAAAATCAGTCAGCAAAATAACAATCACGCAATCAAGGGGATACCCCCCCCCTCCCTCTTAAAAACTTTATTTTGAACTCGGTTTGAAAATTCTTGTTGCGTCTTAAAACACTTCCCGAATAACCTTTCCTTCAAAATTCCTTCTTTATTCAAATGGGTCTCTTTTTGAATCATGCTTATATTTCAAGAGAGGTGTTTTTTTTCACGCAGTTAATTCATTCAAATCAACAGAAGCGTAAAATTTTAAACAAAAATTTTTTTTTTTTTTTTTTTAAATCACTTTCAATGCAATGAACTTCAGAACAGTGCTCTTAAAAGCAGAAAGCATACAATTAAAAAAGTGTATGATAGGGCCAATTAATAATTAAAATTTTTAAGAAAAGCTACTCAAGAATCTGATTTATAGGACAGAATTTCATTTGTCTGTATACAAAATTAACAAGTTGGCACGTGTTTGTAGATATATTTAAAATCTTCTAACAGTCGAATATAAAATTCAATGTAAATAAGGTTTGTTCCACATAAATAGATCGAGAGATGTCTGATTAAAAAAGTATTATGGTTATTAAAATAATAATAAGCCAATTGTGGGGGAGGAGGTTCCTCTTTTATTCTTGCTACAACTATACAACAGACAAACAGATTTTTGGAAAAGAATTGGGTTGCATTAGTTCGAAAATTATGTTGAAGGAACGGGCATTGTACTTTTTACCTGATTGGAGAAATTCAATGGGGCAATGACACGGGAATTAATTGGAGAAATGACATGGGGTGAAGAAATAGTTGCCTATGTTGAAATTAAAAAAATTTAGGATTAAAAATTATTTTTTAAAAATAATTTATTAGTTTCAGTTTCCAAAATCATTAGTTTTTCAAACATTGCCAGAAGTGATGATGGCTATTCATTCACTTGCTCTACGACAAAAGTCAGAGAAGTGACAAACATTTTGACTTGAAATACATTATTATTATTATTATTTTTTTTTTTTTTGTATTTGTATGAGCTCGTATTTATTTTGAATTTGGTATTTGTTTTTGTATTTGGATGAAGATGATTTATATTTTGATTTGATTTTCTGATTTTTTTCTAATAATTACAGAAAACAAATAAATTTACAAACACACTTACTTACAAACACACTTTTTACAAACACACTTACTTACAAACACACTTACTTACAAACACACTTATTTACAAATACACTTATTATTGTAATATATTTATTCGTAAATATATTACAATAATATATTTACAAATAAATATATTTTCAACTAATTACTTTTTAATACCGAAAAGTAAAATTCTATCATACAAATCAGATTCTCGCGTGGCTTTTTTAAATTTCAGTTATTGAAGGGTGGCCGTCGAATCTCTGTCTGTAAAACGCAAAGGGTGGGAGTGAGACTTTTTATCCCGAGGCCGACGAATTATTCTTCTGATGAATTTCATTTCAGTAGAAGTTGCTAGAGGGAGCAGGGCGAAATACTGAAAAGAGCGGCTCGCGAACTTGAACCACTTGGGATGAGCGAGAGCGAAAAATGCGTTTGTGTGGGCAACAAAGAGGGAAAAAGCTGCGTCTACACAACTATTTATGCTTGCTTGGCATGCGCGCCCATTCTTGGCTCGCTTTGCCACCGAACATACAAAAAAAAAGAAGCAGCACACCCGTGTCTCGGCTGCACGGGTTTCTCGAACGTTAAATCACTTAAATAAAAGGATGAAACAGTTCGAACTTTTACGTACACACTATGAAATTGTAATGAATTAAATGAATCCCTTTCAAATCAAAAATCTCTCCTGAATGTATTGAAGAGAACACTTTTGAGACGAATGAGTCACTTTTCAGTTTATATTTGTCTCAAGGTAGACAATGGACGCGAACTGCACAAACAAAAGCATTTATCCATTCGACTAAACTTTAACATTTAAACAAAACACTTTCACGGTACTTTAAAATATTGTTTTTTTAAATTTAATTTAGTCATTTAATATTTCAAATTGAATTAAATATTAGAACATACTTATGGATGCATTCCGTTTCATTTGTCTGATGGGATAATAAATAAGCATTAGAAACGATTAACCTTTGCAACTATGTTTTCCTTTCCTGCCACGCTTTCTTTTCACTTGGCATCCGCAGGTGAGATAAAAGTACATTTTAACTGGACGGGAAACCATCCGAAACGCTGTTCTAATGAAAGGGTGGATGAAATTTTATTCGGTCTTTGTTTCCAGAATATCTCGCCCCTTTGGGAGGATTGGAAACAAGAATTTTTAGATGTCAGCAGAATGTATGAGTGAATTTCATTTATCCGAGACATGTGTGCTGTCTAAATTATTATGCAGGGCATTTTCAAAAAAGGTATGTTTAAACTCCACCTCCTAGAAAGATTGTTTAATGTTTCACAGTAATACAAGCAATTATTCATTTTTAATACACTTCTAGGTTTTTATGATGCGAATTGTTTTAAAAATTTAGTCTTGAATATGTTATACATTTTGGTTTGGGAATGGTTTTATTATACAATTTGCATGTAGCAAAAAGTGGTAGTGGCTTTTGTGCCTCAAAATGATCGTGTCTCTAATACACTTTTTGTCAATTCTGATTTGTTCTTGTCGTTATGTATTGTGTTATACATACACACACACATATATCTATATATATGTGTGTGTATTCATGTATATGTATAACAAAATACATATATATATGCGCGTTGAAGATTTCCCAATGATTCAATAAAGCAAGATTCCTCTAAGCAATACAGTTTAATAATACGTTAACACTTTAATAGAAGCAATTTGGCCTGGAGCCATTCCTCTACGACTACAACAACGATAATTTCCGTTGCCAACATAAAAAGTATATTACAGAGTTACAGAGAATAGTGATTTCATTTATAATTGAAAAGATTAATAAGTAAACAAGAATTACCACACACACACATATACATATATACATACACACTCTGCATATATATATATATACATATATATATATATATATATACATATATATATATATATATACATATATATATATATATATATACATATATATATATATATATACATATATATATATATATATATATATATATATATATATATATATATACATATATATATATATATATATATATATATATATATATATACATATATATATATATATATACATATATATATATATATATATATATATATATATATATATATATATATATATATATATATATATATATATATATATATATATATATATATATATATATATATATATATATACATACAGAGGGGTGAGAGAGATATTGGAAATTTTTAGAGGTCTGAAAGGGAATTGCTTCTGGTCTCCAGTATTGGGAAAGCTATGATGATTTCGTTATTCAGTTTGCATGTAGTAGTGAATATTGTTGTGTAAAAAAGTCATGTTTCAAGTTTATTAGTTCATTCATTATAGAGAGAGAGGAAGAGAGTGAATACCTTTATATGTATCAATTAGTAATTTGTAAAAATCTTAAGTTACAAACACAGATATGTTATTTATGAGTGTATTATAGTGTGTGTGTGGTTTTTTTTGTGGTTAGTAACGAACTTTTGAGCATGAATCAGTATCTTTTGCAATAAGGAATTTTATCGAATCGTTATCCGAATCTTTTTTACAGAAAAATAAAACATTTTTCATTCCTTTAACTATTGGAAATGCGAGTTCTTATGTATTGACTTCAGGCCGGCCGTCGAAAGGACCCGTTTATCCGTGCGAAAGAGGGACTCTGGGAAGCGCCGTGACGTGTAAGAGCGCGGCCCAGTGTAGCGGGAGAGATGACAATCGTCTAAAAATAGAGCTCCCGCGAGAATGGGATGCTTCTGCAGTCCACCCCGAAAGCCAATTATATAAATGAGGGGATGCTGACAGCTCGCTTCTTCGGTTCTCATTCTGCACTCACCCCTTAAATGTGAGGGTGCATTTCGGTGAGGGAACTCAATGTTGAAATTCCCTCGCTATTCCGAGCTCAATTATTCCCAATCCCTCCTGTTAGAGTCCATAAGAGAAAAAAAAATCCTTCAAGTAGCTTTTCTTATTGTAGCTTTTATTTTGATTCCTCAATGATTCTTCTGAAGTTTGGACAATCAAGATGGAAAAGTTATGTTTTGACGATTCAAACGAATCCATGAATCCACTATGAATCCAAAAATGAAAAGCAATCCTAAGGTAAAATTATACTGGCAGATATATTTGAGTAAAAAGCACCATCTCAAACGATCACTGTACACATACATACGTTTGTAAATTTCTTATAAAATAAAAGCTAACATCAAATGACTGTTTTAAATTTCTACAATTTTTTAAAACTAAATAGATTTGGTATTTCTGATATTATTTTGATCAAATAAGAACGATTGATTTAAATAATCCAACAATGTTGTCTGTCGAAATACTACTATACATTACTTTGACATTGTTATCAGTGTAGCCAAACTATAAGATTTGAATTTTTAGCGTTGGGAAATTTTTAGTGAATCTTTTTAGGATCCAATTTTTGTCCTTTTAGTATGGATAGTAGCTGCAATTATAAAAAAACTAAATGTCCGCGTGGCCCAGGGGCGTCAAGAGGTTAAAGTGTTATTTATCTGAATAAGAAAACCCTCTCTCTTCTTTCACTGTCTTCTTATTAATAAAAAGTGACACGGAGAAAAAAGCAGTGCATTAAAAATACATTCGTGTAATACTAACTAGCACATGAATGAATTGCGCCTGCATAAAAATGGAAAATGAAAGAAAGAGCAGCACTTGCTGTTGATCCTCTTTAAAAAATCCGTTGATGAATCCGTCCGTCGACTGCCTCGGGAGGGGTCCCTAAAAAAGAGTGCCACGAGAGGAGGATGGGGAGGGAGCTAAGAGGAGCGCGAGTGCTGCCGGGATCGCGGCGGAGCGGCACTACGCTGGAGCACCATGCGGAGGACGGTCGCTCTCGTGCTCCTCGCCGTGCTCCCCCTGTGCCTGGGCATCCGGAAGGCCATCGAGCCCACCAACCCCATCGAAGACGTGGACGCCAGGCGGCTGGAAGAGCTCATCGACGCCGAGGAGTTCCTGGCCGTGCTCTTCTGTGAGTTGACCACCCCCCCTCTCTCTTATTCTTCTCGTTAGATACGACAGACAGATACTCGTTAGATTCGTGGGACGTCCTGTCACGGCCATTACCAAAAATCATTGTGCCACAATCCTACGTAGAAGAATTCGCAAAAATGTGCTTCCATCAAAAGTGATCCAATTCGGAATAGAAAATCATATCCTATTATTTTAACGAGTTCATGCTCAAGGATTTCTTACATTTTGTAGTTTATGCTTTTCTTTAACGTCTATATGATTCTTTCTATTCATTTATTTATATTAGTTTTGTGTAGCAAACTCATTTCCAGCTACCTTACTTGGATTACGACTAAAATCCCGGCGATATTCGGATGCGATTGCAAGCTGGCGCACTGACAAAATTCGCTTCACACAATTACAGAAACTCGGATCAAGACCCATTTCCTGGCGCTTACCATAAACAAGTGCCAAACTGTATGCAAATAATGTAATATAGGGACTATTATTTGAAAAGATCAACAGTTCGATTTAGTTCTGAGGCAGAAAAGGGTGAATAAAATGTGCATTTCTAACCCTGCACTTGAAAGGATTTTTATGTAAAAGGTTATAAAAAATGCATACGATAACAAACTAGTGGCATTTTTCAATGATGGCAGAGGGAAACATTGCGCAATGATTGAAGCGGTGCAGGAGCGGCAGAGAAGAAATTTCATTTCGGCCTCGATCTAAATGGGCTGCCAATCGTGGCAGATGATTCACTTTCAACATTTTTTCATTTTTTAATTGAAACTTAGATTTTACAAAGTTAGCGCAATTATTACGTTAAACTGTAAGAGAAAAAAAAAAAGGATGTATGCCCATTAATTACATTATTAAACTCATATAATATTTTCCCTAATCAATATAGTTCCTTACTTATATCTGTCCCTACTTGTTTCCCTCTATATTACACTCAAATCTGTTTTTTGTGCTGTATATAAAAGCTTTACCTCCAATGTATATCAATAAAATTTAATTAAAAACGTAATTTAAAAAGAAAACGATAGACGGCTGTAAAAAGTAAAAAGAATCCAACAGATGGCCCAGCCATTTTCTAATCATCCCATTACCACGAATTTCATTACATGCCTTCTCAAGTGACGAAAGGATTTTGAACTAAAAAAAAATACTCGTCGCACTTGACTATGATGAATAGTATTGAATGCACATTTTAGAATCTATAGAAGCAAATAAAAAACATCTAAAAAATGTTCCGGTGTGATAGTTCCATTTTTCGTTGTTTGGGGAAAACCCAATTTCTAGCTACATCGGAAGGTTTCGATTTGCATATTTTCTACGTGTTTTTTTTTTTTTTTTCTGCTATCCCTATTGACTGCGTAATCTTTTTTTATATATAAATGTGTTACAAGCAATATATTTTTTAGCTACTTATGAAGTTTCAGGACATTTTTATCCCCCTATACCCCGGACAAAAACAAGTCTGAGTGCATAATGTCTTGCACCTAATGCGCCATTGTTATTCAGTATTTGCGTAATTTGATGGCTGAGTGATACTTTTGTGTTGAGTAGGCGATGTTTTTTACACTGTTTAATCATTCTATAATGAAGTTAGGTTTTATTAAAGGGATGATTAGAGAAATTTTAAATGAGGTATAAATGCTACGTAATTTAATTATAGATTAATTGGGCTACATATTGATATTTATTAATTAATTTACTTCATTACTATGAAGTAAATTAATTAATAACACATTTAACACAATATTTATTAATTAATAACACATTTAACTCACATTTATTAATTAATAACACATTATTACTATTTAATTATCTTTCTTGGGAAGATCATGTTTTTAATTTAATAAACAAAAAAGGCAGTTGGTAAAAAAAAAAAAAAAAGAATCAGTACATTTTTTTTTTCTCATGGAAGTCATATGAAGGAAATTTTATTAAAATCATTTTCATGCTTTTTAAAAATTTTTTTTTTTACTTGGACAAACAGAATCAATGTGTGGTTTCATAAAAGGCAATAAAGCGAATTCTTTTTAGAATGAATTTTCTCGCGGCAGAGAAACCAATAAATGAGGAGCTTTTAAAATATAATTTGAAACATATCTGGAGACAGTTTGAGAATGAATTAAAACAAAGCTTCTCAGCGTCAATCCTAAGCAATAAGTAAACGGGATTTCAATATTTGGTGATGACCGCTTTAAGCAGAATCCGCCCTTGAGGGCAGTTCTATTGCAGGGACATTTTTCATGAGATATTAAAAAGTATCTTCAAGCAACTTGTACTTTAAAGAGATCCATAATCGTTCATATTGCAATAAGATAACCAATTACGTTCAAATCGTTATTTTCGTGGAAAAAAAAACCGAAATGTTTCATTTTACAGTTCAGACCTTTCGAAAACCGTTTGTTTGTAGAGCCAATAGTAACTAGCTGTTTCATAACCCATGCATTGAAAACTTTCAACTGAATTTTTACCCTTACAATAACAATTAATTAATTTTAACTGTATGTTTTTAACTGTGTTATGTGTGTTTTGAACTAAAAATGTTTTTACTTTCAACTAGAGGTGAGCTATTGACAATTTTTGATAAAAACATTGCTTTATTTTTCTTGCATTTTTTTAACTCAATGACTTGAAGAGCCTATCACTCAGCTATAATTAAAAAGAATAGTATCTTTCTTTGAATTCATTGCATACATAATGGATACATGTGCTGCATGTAAGCAGGTCGATGCGATAAATTTTATCTATTCTTGTAATTGGGAGTGTTTATGTTACGTCAAATAATAGTCATTTTGCCAAATGACACTAAATATTTTCATGTATGTATTTTAAAGCTCATGTTTGTCAGTGCATTATAACGTAATTTAACACTAACAAGAAATGTCCATAAAATATTATTTAAAAGCGTAGTTCTAAAGTAGGTCGGTTACATTCAGCTCCAAAAGCTGTGATTGTGTTGCAAAGAGAGCCTTTTTCTTTCTAACAATAAAGTTTTCAGATGAGCATCTGCAAAAAAAATTTTTTTCGTGTACCGATTAAGCGTTCAGTTACTACAGATATCTTAGATCTTTTGAATGTTTTGACATTCTAAAATTGTTTGCCCAGTTTTCTCCTATTTTTATGTAAAGTTATCTCATAGTTACGTCCCAAAATAGATGGCTCAGTTTTTGTGTGAACTTGTGCCAGTTGACATTTTTCTAATGCGAGACTTTTTCTTTTCACGTCTAATATTAAAGTTTCGGTAAGTTAAAAACTCCAGAAATTTTCTCGGAAAGAAATTTCAATTTTTGCAAATTATCTACCATTTAAATGTAATGATGTACCACTTCTAAAACTAAATCGTTCAGCTCTTCGAAACTTCCTTTTGTAAAAAGCAGGCCAAGAACAGGAAATGTTTCATTGAATTTCTATGGTAAATCAAAATATCACATTCTTCCGCATAAAAGTTTGGTATCTATTTCTTCCATAAATAATTATAAGATGTTTTTTTATTTGAAAAAGTCCTTTTGAAATGAATGCATTTTAAAGAGTAATTCCACATTTGCACCAACATTCTGCTATACTAGCATTCTTTTTTTATACAGCAGGAGTTTAAAAAAGAAATTTCTGTTAGAGCCTCTCATTAAAAGAAGTTATTAACTGCATGCCTATTTGACCTTGACCTTGAATAAAAATGTAATTTACTTTTTACCTTGAATAAAAAATGTAAGCTAAGCAGTATGTATTTGCAATAATTTTTAAAATTCTTTCTATTAGCTCACACTCTCCCTATATATATCTTGTTCACATTTTCAATCGTTCATAAGATACTTTTATTCATCCAATCTAGTTCAAATGCATTTTTAGAACTTGTAGTGGGATGACACTGGAGGTTAATACAATTTTTTTTCAAATATTAATTAATTAATTAAATTTATTTTAATTAATTAATTTTTTAGATTTAAGTTTACATATCTACCAATAGATGGCGTCAGATGTAAGTAGAGGATTATGAATTAGACTATTTATAAAGAACTTTCTGGTGAATAGAGTAAAAAAAATTAGGAATTGACTTAACATTTTTTTTTTTTTTTTTGTGTTACTTGTTTTCAACTATTGTATTTGAAGTTGTGCATTTAGTTTTCCTAATGGAATGAAGACACCGTTATGTCACTGAAGCCTGCATTTTCGTTTCAGATACCAAGTGAATGCAAAGATTGCCACAAGATTCCAAGAGCTTGAAAAATAGACGACGATGCAGAGAACTTTGAGTACAGTTCGTCAAAAACGGGGAAAGTTCGCCAAGAAGTATGGCGTGGAATTCCCCGCTCTAGTCTACTTTCGGAACAAGCATCCCGCGATATACGATGGGAAAGTGTCCATCCTTTCGATGAGAGTAACTGTCCATTGAAAGAAATCTTTTAAGTTTTGTTTTCGTCATCTCAATGCACGATATTACCTTTTATGAAGCTTCATTTTTACTATTTTATAACCATTGTCAGTGAAACTGCCTTGGGGCGTCATCTGATTTTCAGAAAGGAATGAATTCATGGTTATGCAGAATTAAAAGATGCCAACGTATTTATTTTGTCCTGAAAATTTTAATATTTGCTGGATTCAAATTTTCAAATTCAATGAACGCATTTATTCTGTCTATAAGCTGTAATTATTTGCAAATACACACATCATTTAACACAATATTTTTAAAATTTAAAAATTTATTTTTCTTCGGCTCAAACTTTCTTTGATAACGTAGTTAAATATTTATTATAAGTATAATCTAAAATGTTCGCATTTGTACTCTTATATACTTACCCAGAAAGTAAGACAGAAAATAAGCATTATCTGAAACATGAATTGAACTGATGCCACTGAAACCAGAATCGTTGGATAAATCATTTGACATTGACAGAATCATTGATGCTTATCAACCACTCACAGACTTGGCCGTGTCATCCACTTTAAATTTCCGTGTCGCTAAGACAAGAAACGAAACCATCTGTTCTGTCACTAAAAATGCTGATCGGAAATAAATTTCTTAAATTGTATGAAAAGATTGAAACTGTCAGACTGCAGGATGGATAGTTCTGTCAACGAAACTCGTACAAAATATGCGTTTTGGCAAAATGCTACATCACCCCTGCTTAAAACTCCTGCTTAGTGTTTCATTTCCACAGCGCCTATTATAACTCGCAGTATTTAAAGCAAAAGAAGTATAAATGATCCTGTTTGCTGGATAAAGGGCAACCGTGCAATCTACCAAACTGTTGCCGTGCAGTCCAGGAAACCTAAGTGAAGCTTGAAAAGTTGATGAGCTCTCTTGTTGTCCAGTGATGATGCAAATATCCCCCACTAATGTTTATTTTCAGAACAAGGAGCTGAGAGATATCAAATGCTGTTCCTCTGAAGTGGGCAGGAATTCTTTTACATGATTTTCCAAGTTTTCAACACGTCGTTTGAATAGAATATCTTCTTCTATCAATCTTTTTCAAAGCAAATAACGCCCAGCTGCATTTTGTAGCATGAGTGAAGGTAAGTTCAAATACAAGAATCATCCGAATAGAAAATCACAAATGTAGGAGCTTCAAAAAGAGCCACACTCAAAAACACATGAAATAGAATGAATCATGGAATGAACAAAAACCCGCTACTTAAATGGAACGGTGGTAAATTTGAAACGAAACACGTATTTTCAAACTTCAGCTTCCGTTCACAAAGTTCTGAATCAGTGTCTCTGCTCCGAAATTCACAAAAAGCTTAAATTGTGGTACCTCAGCTTCACATTCTAAGTTTTAGCTCACAATGGGTGAAGGTGAATTTTTTCTATGCTTTCTTTCCATAGAATGCTAAAGTATAAGAATGGCATTTTCATCAACGCTTCAATATAGAAGTAGTTATTCTACTGTAGTGAATCTAAAGTAACCTTATAAATACTGTAACAGCCTCCATACACATAAATTCCTTCACAATGCAGCTAATTCAGAGCACAAAGTAAATTAGGTTTCAAA